>JARJLU010010383.1:0-28860 GCA_030272975.1 Sparidentex hasta
GGCGGTGAAACTATACTGATGGCGGTGAAACTCACTATAAATAATTTCCTGTTAAATCCAGTGTATATATATACACACATCAAACTTTATTCACCGCCGATTCATCAACATGGTTCCAGGCAGCAATAGTTGACACACAGCTTATGGAAACCATTAAATCTTTACCGCATACAAAGTGCACTCTGGAGTACAGCTACATGTGGTTAGAAATCACTTCCTAGATTAAGGAGATAAAACAAGAAAAAAAACGAGGATTGGTCATATAGTTTGCCCAACCCTCTTCCAATGTTGGATTATATTTCAGCGCAGAGTGGACAGCGATGCACATTTGCTGTATAAACCTCTCACTGACTGGATTTTTGCTGGTCCTACACTCATGATTCCTGCAGGCTTCTTCCTTCTGCTCCTCCTAACAGGTGAGGTTTCTCTCGTCCTCAGAGCTCTGGGTAATTCACAAACCTCACTACGAACAGCTTTTTTTTTTTTTTTTTAGATTCTAGGCTGTATATGTTAGATACCATTGGGTTGAAATGTAAAATGGCTTTTCATTATTATCTTCTAACCATGTATCCATTCAATTTCGAGGTTATTTGGCATGGTTGCTAAAACTAATGCAAAAGAGTGCTGTAATAAATCCAGACTTCATGAATCTTAGGATGCTCAGTTTTGGAGAATAGTGTTATTCATGTCTGTATGTTGGATGTTTCTAATATTATGCCTACCAATCACGACATGGTGGCCACAATATTAGAAATACTTCTCCGTATAATCTTAACAACTGTCATCGTTCGATATTCTTTGTATTCTGCTTGTGTTTTGACTTTATGCCCTTCACATGTCTCTCTTTTCAGTGTCTCCTCTATTTTGTTTCCTTCTGTGCCTCCTTCTGTGCCAGTTCCCCTGTGCTTTCCCCTCTGTGTTTCCCCTACCTCACCTGTCCTCTTCCCTCCCCACTCTCTTCACCTGTTCATGATCCTCTCGTTCGCGTCTGTGTATTTAGTCTTGTTCTCCCTGCACTCCTTGCCTTGTCACTTTTCCTCCTGTGTCCCATATGGTATGTTTATTATTATGGCTTCTGGTTCTATATCGATTTGAACTTGCTTGCTCACTTTGTTTAGCTGTTTTATTTACTACTTTATTTTTGGTCCTTGGACGCATTTTTGTTTGTTCTCCTGGTTTTTTTTTATATCTCAGCTTTTTTGTTCTTTTAAATAAAAGCTCACCTTTTGTTTCCCCAATTTCCTTCCTCCTGTATTTGGTCTGCATTTTGGGTCCTAAATTACAACTTCACCCTAACAAACAACAAAGAATAAATTGCTGTTGGACTGTAAAAAGTGCTTTTCTCATCTCCATGTTATTTAAATGAAGGGTTTGCAAAAATAAATAAAGACACCCGAGCAACAGTTAGATAAGAATATAACAAATCACCGGTCATTAGAAAAAAAGGAAAAGCTTAAAATCAATATATTTGCAGATTGAGACAGGAACAGGTTGCTGGTGTGTGTCAAGAGCACAATAATGCCTATAACAAGCTTGAATTAACAGACCTGTTAGAGTTAGTACGACTGGATTTAGATCACAGGATATCAGATTAATGTACTATGAACCAGTTCAGTCGAACCACAGGCAGACAGGTCCCCAAAATATTTAAGATTCGAAATGCAACATTGTTTGTTTTTTTTAAGTGCTCTTCTGGACTGGATTTAGACTTGAAAGATGTTTGGGAGGTGTAATGTTACCAATGTTATGAATAAAGTTTGATGTGTATATATATATATATATATATAGTTTTACAAGTCACTTTAGAGAACACTAACCCTAACCCTAGTGCACACCAATTTTAATGTTTAAAAGATTATATAATTATTGCACGTAAAAGTTAACTCAATAAATGTTAAAAACAAAATCAAATAATAAAAAGTAAAAACTAAGATGAAACGGGATATGCTAAAAACAAATAAAATAAAACAAGTGTAAACATTCAAACCATAAAAGTCTTTAGTTAATTTTGGTATAAACATTTCCAGCTCCTCTCAGATCAACGTTTTTTGTGCTAAACTAGGAGCTGGAGGATTTGATGGGCCCTCCTGACTCTTAATCCAAAAGCATTTGTGGGATGAATCCTGGTGAAAGGCCATGTAGTGCCTCATGAACTAATAAACTAAAGCAGCCTCGGAATACATCATGTATAATGATGAGAGAACTTTTGTTAAAAGCTTTTCTTAATGGCTGGAAGTGAATTCGGTTCAGACACAGGGTGCTGCTGGCCATGGTATTATCAACATGCACATTATATAATCACATATCAGAGATGGATCTTCTGTGTGACCATGTAACTGCTTATATTTGTGAGCTGGCCTGAGATGAATTATTATCATTATCCAGAAACAAGAGAAAGATAAACACACAGAAACTGCCAATACTGACAGGAATGCCAAGCAATATGCACCATGTCCATCTCTGTTAAATGGGATAGCATGCTAACATTTGAAACATTTTCATATAAATACATAAACCGAATCACTAGATAAATTAACAGAGAGTGGAAGTCACACCGTTTCGGTGGACCCCATGGGACAGGCAAAATATGTACATTTCCCCAGAAAACAAAACCTGAAATGAACAAAGCATTGCACAAATCAAAATGACAGATGATCAAAAAACATTGGACGCTAAAAACGATGGTGAATTACTTTGTGTAGAAACTGGCAAAAAAAAAAAAGACATCTCAAACACATGCAAAGCAGATTTTGAAAATGAAATGCAGAGAGCCAACTAATGGAGTTGATTCCCTCAAGAAACACAACCAACTGAGCAGGGGAGCTGCAACCCCCTTATATAATCTCCCAGCTGACCTATTGCAGCCAGCTGTGAGAGAAACATCACAGGTGCACCCAATAGCTTCTGATTACCTGTGACCTTGATCTTGAGAGATCCCTGTTCACATCAGGACCTTGGGGAATCTCTGATCTGTCCATAACAGGTAGTGATTGGAGAGAGATTTATTTTTTTATTTATTTTCCGTCTTCCTTGAATTGTGCCATGAATCACACGAGATGTCTGTCAGTGAACCACATCATCTCACTCAACATGCTAGCATGGCTGCTAACTTGGCATGTAAAAGAGACTAAAAACAGATTAAAACCACAATAAATCTGACCATATTGACAACCACAGATTTTTTGTCACAGGTGGCCATTCAACAAGGTCACATAACTTATTGCTATTACAACTATTTATTTAGTTTTATGATGTTTGGAGGCGGTAGATGCAACTAGCTGAGATGACATCAAACATGTTGAAAGAGCTCAGAATTTCAAATGGCATCACAATTCCTGATTTGTTGGTGTTTGTGTCTCTTTGTTTCTGCTGCAGATGTTCAGACATCTGATGAACATAACTGCAGTTATCTGGATGTTATACAGCACTTAAACTTGACCCAAAACAAGGAGAAGTTCACCATGACCCGGCCTGTTAAAAACTACAAAGATCCAACAATTGTAACACTAGATTTGCTACTCTATGCTATTCTAGACGTGGTAAGTGGTTGCTTATAATATCTTTATTATAGGTTATATTGGTTTAATTTCTCTCTTGTCCTGTGACATAACAGGATATCAAAGTCATGTTGTATCGGCTGTAAAATCAGGACATGAAACATTTTACCTGAGGTGTCAGCTGCCTGGCTCTGATTGTACTCAGCCCCTAATATTCCCGGAGACCAGATTTTGTCATGATTATAAAAGTAGGACCCAAATGGAAAACACTCAAGGCAGGCAGGTAGAAAACAAAAGCAAGCATTAATAAGCTGGCCAAAAAAAAAACACAGGCAGGAGCAAACCAAAGTAGCATGGGGAAGACTTGCAGGAACACAAGGAACGCTACAGACACGTTCGAGACAAGGGATGGACGTGACAAAGAGTGAGTGGACAACACAGGCTTAAATACAAACTGAAGTACGGAGGGGATATGTGCAGTCTGAGACACACTGGGAACAGGGAAGTGTTAACGAAGCTGATGTGAGACGTGAGGCGTGATGGAACGATCAGACTGGAGAGGGGCACAGGAACACAGGAGGGAAACAGAACACTGGGAGCACAGGTGAGAATGAAGCAGAAAAGTATCGAGAGACGACATAAAACAGGATATCACCACAAAATAAAACAGGAAATCAACAAACCAAGAAGCCTGACAGATATTCTTTTAAAAGCATGGCAGCCATCAGACATTGACAGCTGATCCAAATCCAGTTTAAGAATGCAGAATAGTTGATTAAAAACAAACAAACAAACAAACAAACAAACAAACAAACAAAAAAACGTAGATATAGGCTACTCGGTGGAGGTTTGTGCCCTGAGTGCTTTTTGGTTTGATTTGTGTAACTGAAGTTCTGTTGATTACTCATGTTGGTGATTCTGGTCTGTCTGTTTAAAACTGTGTCAGTTAAACAACTTCTTTGCTCTCAGAAAGAGAAGGACCAGCAATTGGTTCCTTACGTTTGGATTGATATGGTAAGTTGTGTCTGAAAGAATAGGGCCATGAATACATTTACATTCGCACTCACTTGGGAAACTCAAAGTGCATTTGTTTTAAAAAGCATTTCTTTCCTTGTTTTTATCCACAGTGGTGGAAAAATGAATTCCTTTCTTGGGATCCTAATAAGTTCTGCAACATTACCAGAATATCTCTCCCCACTGAACTGTTGTGGAAGCCGGACATAACTATTGAAGAGATGTAAGTTTGAATGTGTGTGCGTGTTCTGACACATACAGCGGTAACCTGTTACTCACCATCATGTTATTAAGAAATGACACAGAAACGGATCATCTAGATGCCAAAACAGAGGGAGAGTTTTGCAACAGGACTGAAACATGTTTCGGTTATTACTCATCAGGATCAAACTAATATAGCTGAGCAGGGCAGGTTTGGACAAAACATTTAGAAACTACATCCATGTTTGAGTTGGTTTTGATCACGATCATCTGCCTTTTTTCTGTGTAGCTTTATAGTTTAATAGAGATAACTTAGACAGTAAGAAAACTGAGACAACTGCCAGTTTAACAGCAGAATTAAACATCATAAAGACAGAAAACAACACAGAGACGTACAAACAATATGAAGTAGAGCAGCTGCAGCCACAATCTTATGTTAGGACTTAGGAACTGTTCATCTGTGATGACTTTTGAACAAAGTTTGACCTGATGATCCAAGTGAGAGTCAAAATGTTGTGTTTATTAACGTTATGTGGCATGGAGTAAGTTTACAGGTGCTCTTTACATTCACACATTCAGTATTTAACCAGAGACATTGTTGTTACATATATGTCATAAACCTTTGTAACTCCCAGTGTTTAATGGTATGATACAATATGTGAAATTTAAAGTATACCCCTGTGGTCTCCTACAGGACAGAGATGGACAGGGCCCCTCCAAATCCGTTTCTCATCATTAGAAATGATGGTGAAATTGAAATAACAGACGACCAGGTGCTGGTCAGCGCCTGCAGGATGCGTGTTTACAAATTCCCCTTCGACGTTCAGACCTGCAACCTCTCCTTCAAGTCTGTCGTACACAATGGTGAGTCTGTTGCGTTTGACAGTTTCATACATCCCAGAGGGGATGGAGCACCATAATTTACGTTTGTTATCATGAGTTATCACGACCCATTTTCAATCAGAATGGAGACTTTTCAACAAACTCAAGATTTCAGATTCAGATTCAGACCACCACAGACACACATAATACCAATAAACAAACACTTACTGGTGGTTGAATTACCTACGCCAAAATGAAAAGCATCCTGGTCACATTTGAACCTTTGAAGAGCTCATCACTGATCCCATCAGTTCATTTAATTCATAAATAAAACTACTCCACGACATATTTCAAACTGATCTGCTATGGCAACAAAATAGCCAGAAATGTTGTTTTCGCTCCGCTAACGCATTTCTGAGGAATGCTAGCGCATACACACAGCATACACTATATTGCCAAAAGTATTCACTAACCTTTCCAAATAATTGAGATCAGGTGTTCCAATCACTTCCATGGCCACATGTGTATAAATGCAAGCACCTAAGCATGCAAACTGTCTCTACAAACATTTGTGAGAGAATGGGTCGCTCTCAGGAGCTTAGTGAATTTTAGCATGGTACTGTAATAGGATGCCACCTGTGCAACAAGACCAGTCATGAAATTTCCTTGCTCCTAAATATTCCACAGTCAACTGTCAGTGGTATGATAACATAGTGGAAGCGACTGGGAAATCGACCATGAAGTGTTGAGCCACGTAAAGAAGAGTTGAAGCTATTATAGCTGCAAAGGGTGGACCGACGTCATATTAAAACCTATGGATTAAGGATCGGATGTCGCTTAAGTTAAAATGTGAGTCAAGGCAGGTGAGCGAATACTTTGGGCAATATAGTGTATGTCACAATAAAAGTCATTGTAAGTTTGAATGAATGTGCGCTTTAATGACTATGACAGTTTCTCATCATCTGATCACTCATATCATACAGTCCTTTGAGAGCCTGAATGGAAACGTCATTTGTTTTTTTCATCTCCCACCTCAGACAAGGAAATACTGCTCACAGAGTATTACAACTCTTCAAAGATCGTCGAGGAGACTCGCAAGTTGATGCACAACCAGTACGAGTGGCTGTTTGTCAACCTGACAGTTCACGCAAACAACATCACTTACTTAGACTTCAACCAAAGTGTGATCACTTACACTGTGAGTATTTCTAGACACAAACACACACAGGTGGAAAGTAAACATTTTCCAACTAATCATTTTAGTTGGAAAAAATGTTTGTGAGTCTTTACATGGTTTAGCTTGTCAATACATTTCAGAGGGAAGCACTGATTCATTTATTATTTCCCCATGATTATTTGGATGACAGGCTTTAAGTGCAAACGCAAAACTAATTTCAGTTTTTATATTAAGGGGTTTCTATTCCCCATGTTGAGTTTCACATTTGATATTTTCCTTATCTTCTTGTTTCCGTTTCTATTGTTGGACTCATCTCACCAGTTCAGTTCAAGCCTCCAATTTGAGCATTTCCATCCAAGCATTTTTTTAAATCTCACTTTTTTCACTTGTATAAATTTTACATTATACATTTGCATTTTTAATTTCCCCTTTCTCTTTTTAAGTTTAATTATGGATTGTTTGTTTTTACTGATGCAGTACAATATTACTCTTCTTAATTTTCTATACAACCAAAAGTAACCTCTGTTCAGATGCCAGAAGCGCTCGAAATCTGTAACTCCAGAACAGCCATTTCTGATTTAAGAACGCACCCTTGTTTTTGCTAAACCATAAATGGGCTAATGGTTACTTTTAATCATTTACTTATGTTTGTACACTTTACTCTGTGTAGGCTCAAGCCTACATAACATACCTGAGGTGGGTGGGGAAATGAGAGCTGAATGATGAGCATTCTGTGCATTTCTTCCTAGATGTTTGGAAAAATTGCTTGTGTTTTTGCCCTTACATGCGAAAGACTGTTGCATATTGGAGTGTACTGCCATCAGAGCAGGGTTTCTGTTTCTGTGTGAAGCATGAATTTGAATTTGAAGGAACGAAATGCGTACATTTCTTAATCACATCTTAACTTCTCCAGCACCAACAGCAGTACCCTACATTCATTCCCAATTTCTAACTCAGAATGGTGATCCCCTTCATGACTCAGGTGCACCACTGTAAATGTGGACAAATTAAGAAAGAACAGCTGAATCGCACCTGCTGCATTTATACTTGTAAAACCTGTTGCTTCAGTTCAGCCTTTGCCAGATGTAGAATATAGGTCAACCACCTGACCCTTGAACATAATTTCACAGATCTCCATCAAGAGGAGAGCTGGCCTCTACATCATCAACTTCATGCTGCCCATCCTGTTCTTCGTGGGTCTGGACTTGGCCTCCTTCATGATCTCAGACAGCAGTGGCGAGAAGCTAAGCTTCAAGGTCACTGTGCTGCTCGCCGTCACTGTGATGCAGCTTATTCTGAACGATATACTGCCTTCTTCTTCAAACAGGATCCCACTCATAGGTAAAGAAACTGAGTCTTATATGACCAGACTTTATTTGGGATTTTCTGACACACTGTGTAGTTATTTGTCCACATTAATGATGATGCCTTCCCCCTTCAGCATCCTACTGTATTGGGATTTTTGGTATGATGATGCTCAGCCTCCTGGAGACGGTTTTGGTGATGTTTCTGTTGCACAAAGACACGAAAGAAGTGGCAGAAAAAGAACAAAACATGATTGAGGACTGTGGGTATAAAGAGGGCGACGTCAGCATCAAAAATTATTACACAGGTGAGATTCATGACCATAGGAAAGTCACACATCTGGTGAATTTGTGAAGCTGCATATAAATTACTCCAGCTGTTCATGAGTTATTTTGAATATTGCACTAACCATGTTTCGTGTACATCTTTTTCAAATTTGATAAATGTATTCACTGTGCTTCTCTGTGATGTTTCTCCAGGTCAAACACCATCTGAAGTGCTGCTGGTGGTCAAAGAGGTCAGGGTTAATTTTAACTTTTTTTAATCTAGAAGGTTATTTTTTCATGTAACTAGAAAAAAAGTTGTTTTTTATCAGGACTACTTCTTCCTGCAGACATAGTCCATGTAAAAAAAGTGTTGACATTGTGTTCTGATTGAAAAACAGTGAATCAAAGATTACTTTATTTTGTTTAAGTGTTGTGCCACCAGGCTACCACCAGAGTGTCTTCTTTCCTCAGGTGGTGAGACTCAACAATGTCCTCAGCACACCCCCATAAAAAAAGACTCAGTGACAGACATTAAGAAGAACTTACAAGAAGTCATAAAAGTAGAGATATCATGCAAAAATATTACATTTGTGAAACTTTAAGTTACCCATATGAGTTGTACTGAGTATCTGACATTCAATGTAATGAAGTATCAAAATATTTTTTCTGGCAAAAAAAGCAATTTATGATATTGTATCGTATTTAAAGTACAAGTAACAGTAAATTATACCTATATTTATATGTAAGTGTAAATTAAAATGTGCTAATTTGGCTCTGATGCAGCATACAATCTGCAAAGTAACCTCTAACTAAAATGATCACATGTGTACATGTGCAGAATGCCTACTGACTAAGAATGACTGAGACATATACATGAAAGAGTAAATCGATTATGCATTAGCTGGATGCGTTTGTCCGATTTTGAGAAATTCGACCAACATGCTGCATAGACTTCAAAGTCTGGATTAAGTCGGACTAACAAAGTAGTCAAATCATGTAAACATACCGACTGTTGAGCTGTGTTCAAACATGTTCCCTCCTGTCTACTCTCAGTCCAGTTCTCCCTTAGGGTGTGATTTTTACAGTTCAAAGCACAAAGCATGGAGCGAACAGCACAAAGCACACAGCAAACAACACAAAACACAACACACAAAGCGCTTAGCACACAGCGCAAAGCAAACAGCACACAGCATGCAGCAAACAGCACAAGACAGACAGCAAACAACACAAAGCACATAGCAAATAGCACGCAGGACAAGGCACACAGCAAACAGCACACAGCAAATAGCACAAGACACACAGCAAACAGCACAAAGCACACAGCAAACAGCACAAAGCACGCAGCACACATCAATCAGCACAAGCACACAGCAAACAGCACAAAGCACACAGCAAACAACACAAGGCACACAGCAAACAGCCCGAAGCAAGCAGTAAACGGTACAAAGTACACAGCAAACAGCACAAAGCACACAGCAAACAACGCAAAACACCAGGCACACAACACAAATTACACAGCAAACAACACAAAACACAAAACACAAAGCACACAGCACACACATTTATCAAAACATTCATATTCAGTCTGGGGTTAAAACAATCATACAGCTAAGTATTACAACTGAAACAAAAATGGGTATTTTAAATGTAGCAGTTTGATTTACAAAAATCACATACGTTAGCCAAAGTTTATTAAACTACTTTTTCAGGAAAGCAGCAGCCAGCTGATGGAGGAGTCCTGTGACTTTGAAAAGCTGTCATATGAGCTGAGGGAGTTGGTGAAAATGCTTCTGAACAGCAGGACGGAAGAAGCAAGACCTGCTGGCAACTGGAAGGGAGTTTGTAATAAAATCAACAGAGGGTTCTTCATCTTCTATATCATCACTTTAGCTCTGTTTTTAGCCTACATGTTTTACAGGTGGAGTGCAGAATAATCACAGTACAAAATTGAGTGATAGTTACCAGAAGTTTAAATGGTCACTGGGTCACATTAAACACATGTTGTACTGTCCCTGTGTACTAATATAACCTGAGGTGGTATGTTGTTAATCACAGTCCTTATGTACAAGAAATCCACCTCTACAGAGATTGAAAAACACAAGTAAAAAGAGCATGCAGGTGTTTTGGTGTTGAAATATGCATGTTATTCTACATAAGTGTATCTTTAACATGTAATATGGGTAATTATTATAATCCAACCTAAATGATACTGACAACATACAAGCAATGAACAGCATACCATCAGCCGCTCTATGTGCCAATATATCTCACACCACGCTTAAATCAAAATGTTGGCGGCCATAGCTAACACTATACACTGTATACACTCAGGGTGTAACAATGCTCTTTTGTGAGGGCTTAAGAGAAACTCTGGACTGTTTAGGCCTCTACTGAGATTTCTTTGTTTCCCCATTTCATTGTAGCCACCAATAAACTAGGCTTCTTGAATCAAGTTTGTCAACTGTGGATTTTCTTTTGTTTGTTCATATTATCTAAACTGAACTACCTGAAACCCAAGCCCCTATACACCCCTACAGTTTATAACATTTTATTTCATTGGAGACTTGGGAGCTTGTAAAAGCACATTTCAGTTTGATTATCCCTGAAGTAGCTTATTATCCAATTATTTGACAATGGGCATTCCCTGTATATGCATTACCTTGAAACACATAATATTCTAAAATACATTAAATGTGTCCTTCTAAAGAAGTTGTGAAGAAATGTATGAGACTCTTTCTAATGCAGAAATAAACAAAAACAAAAACATTCTGTCTGTTTTGTCCATGTATGTGTTCGGAAGAGTGACAGTAAAGATGCTGCCAGTAAAACAACACAATGAGCTGAAAGTGAGAAATTGCTCCCCAGAGCCAAGGAGAGCTGCAGAGTTGAGTCAAACTTCTCTCCGTTCATCAGTCAGAGCAAACACTTTCACATAAGTAACCACAAGATCCATTGTTGACATGACGATATTGATCAGAGTCACTTCAAATAAAACATGCAGAAACTGCAGCTGATCTGGAAAGCTCTTATCTCTTTTGTGGTTTTGAAGTGATGATTCTTATGAACATAGATTTGAGGCAATAAATCAATTCATACATTGGAAATGAACTTCTTTAACATAATAATAGAAGAATTTCTGTGTGTGTTTGATTTTTGTAGTGATGATTGTGGCTGTCTAAAAGCAGGTGGGGACAATATCCTGTAAGATGATGCTATTCATTTCTGGCAACTATACCATCAAATCAATATGTAAAGAGTTTATCTCATCACTGTCTGTGAGCCAATAAGCGAGCACTTTTCTTTTTAAGCCAAGATCTATTAGTGCTTGTGATTGGCTGTCCCAAGGCACACATGAAAAAAAAAAAAAAAAGTCACACAAAGAGAAGTGCTAATCACACTCTGGTAAATAGGTTCATGTTTACTGTGATATGAAACTGCCTTGAGTCTGTGAAAATCTCAAGGAGCAAAAATTAAAATATTTTTGTCATAACATGTAGTGTAATCTTTGTTAAGATTTGAATAAAATTGGTATAAAAAAGTGTTGGTCAGGAACTGGTATTGAAATCAAGGTATTGATATTGTTATCACGATTGAATATTTTTGAGCAAAATGGACAAGATATGTTATCTGGACCAGCAGCCTTATTAATATTCACTTTCAGCAGGATTCTTCTCACATCCGCTCTGTTTACTGACAGCAGCTGGTCCACTGGAACCAGAGCAGGAGTAGTCATACTTCCTGTTCACATCCTGACTCTTTATCTTTCCACAATCTCCATTAAAACTTCTGTGGTTCAATTATGGAGAACCACTGCCTTAGACTACTGAGATCAAGGACAAAGTAACACATACGGGGTTGGTCATTCTGTTTGTCCAGCCCTCTTCCAGTTTGAGCTGATATTTACGGACAGCACTGAGTTCACTGGGATGCACAAGAGCTGTACTTTGGCAGACTTTGGGTTCATACTGGTCCTGCAGTCATGATGCTTGCTGGCTTCCTCTTCCTGCTCCTACTCAGAGGTAAGGTTTCTCTCATCCTCACATTGTCTCTGATGCTCTGGATAATCCACAAACCTCACTACAAACAGCTTTAAGTTTTACCAAAGAAAACTGGATGAATGAAGAGAGGTCTGGCTAATCAAGAGTAAAAATGTACTTTTCGTCATTTTAAATTGATTTTAACCCCTATTTTGCAATGTCACATGTCAAAAAAGGCAAAAGAGACATTTCATTCAATTCAGAAAGAATCACTCTTGACTCAGATAAACAAAAACCTCTGATGGGATCACTCATCTTCTGCAATTGTCGTCATCTTATAATAGTGTCTAATTTCATATGCTTTCTGGTCTAATGGACGATCCTTGCACAAGTAATCAGCAGGGATACATGTGGGTTCATTTCCCACTGAAAGGGATTTTAGTTTAATGCATCGTGCTGCCTGTTACATTAGATTACATTAACATCGTTACATTATTTATGAAAATATTCTCAGTTAGAAAAAGTAACATATATTTGATATTTATAACATTTGCCCTTGCATGAAATTCATATGATGGATGAATGATTAATGAATCAATGAATGAACAATGATGTTTTCAATAGAAGTCAGCAATATATATCTTTACACAAAAATCATATTTTTCTGATTACTTTTTGTTTAAAATGAACCTCTCTTGCAGTTAACGCACCTTGATGCTTTCTCTGCAGATGGAGAATCAATCAATGGTAGCTGCAACTATTGGGACCTTTTTACGAATTTGTACCCTAAAGGTAAGGCGCAGAACACCATGACCCGGCCTGTTACAAACCACACAACAACCACTGAAGTACTCCTGGCTGTACTCATCTATGCCATTCTAGATTTGGTAAGTTGTGTATATTTAGCAACTACTTATTATTTCTTCTGTTGGTAAGATTATTTTCATCTCTCTGTTTGTGACATGGCAGGACAGGACAGGGGTGGTTCTTCATATGGGTAATATGGGCAGCCGCCCAGAGTGGCATGTGCCGAGGGGCAGCATGAGCATAAACACATAGAAAAAGATAGCGGCCAGTCATCTACACTGACCGGCTCTCTAGCAGCTGCCTGTTATGACTCAGTGTCTTTTTTTTATGTTTTCTGTTTATTTTGAATCCATGCCCTTTTGTGCCTCTTCTGGCTACCTCACCCGTCGCATTAGCGCAATTGGGCAACAGGCGATCTGCGAGCAGCGAAATACAGTGCGAGGCCCAGCTGCTGGGCGAGAGGTTTACTTTTGAGAAAAACAAAACTTAACAGACCGTCGAACCTCTGTATCCCTACGCATTAGCGCAACTGCGTAGGGATACGGAGATTCTACAGTTGACAAAAATGTAGAGCCAAAAGCAAGGGCGGTCTGACGGCGATGTAAAGCGGTGTGAATTTTCCCTATATAATGTCCATTTGAACTGGTATAGATTTTTTAAGGTGAGCCTTGTTTTAGGTGGTTTATTTTGCTTTTTCTCTGGACCCCGTTCACTGCAGTACAAAGCTGAGCATCTGGGCTGGAGCGGCTCGCTACTCCTCCAAACTGAGGCTGCGCTGATTGGTGATTACGTTAGGGAACAGACCGACTATAGATATGTACTTCATATGACCCCACTTCAAAAAACACGAACTATCCCTTTAATATTTCCAAATCAATAATCAGATTAATGTTACTTATTCAAGTCACTGCGTTTACTATTATTTTTGTAATTTTCCTTGGTAAAAATATATATTTTTGCTTTCTTCTTGCGTCACGGCGAGTGATGTCACGTATGCGACAAGTCACGTTTTCATCATGAGAACAAGTCACTTGTAACACCATGCAGCGACACAAACACAAACAACAATGGAGGGAGAAGAGAAATGCGCGTTTTCTAGCTGGAAGTTCATACATTACTTTGAGTTATTTAAAAAAAAAAAAAAAAAAAAAAAAAAACCCACACAAATGCTTGATCAAGGGCCCAGCCCAGCCCGACCCAGCCCAAGGATGGTGGCGGGAAATATTGACCCAAACTGGAGATATTTCAGATCATCTGAAAGCTCTTTGGGGTGAGGCACATAAGCATGTTCTTCTTGTGCAACGCAAACTCCAAAAGTTTGAGGGGTTTTTATCAAAGTAGCCCTGCGTTTCAATACCCATGCTACCATACTATGTAAATATTTAATATGTCCCAATACAAAGTATGTGAAATGCAGTATGCCAAAGATACCGGGATGTCCTAAATCACTACAACTTCGTTGCAATTTGCAGTATACAAGCTATCGGGCTTTTGTGGTTATTCTATCCCCTGTACATTAGAAGACTCATCAAATACTATATGTCAGTGTATGTTGTGCAAATACAAACAAAGCTGAGAGAGCACAAACATAAACAACATCACTGACAGATGACAGCTCATTTGAATATTGTGTTCTTTGTACTCCATAATTTTGTGCTGCAACAGATGTAGGCTCGAGAGGGTTCTAAGGCACACTGTAACGACAAAGTGGTATGTCCCAGTTGTATGCATACTGCAGGACAGCTGCATTATGTAGACAGTCGGTGATTTGAAACACACCCTCAGCGTTCCTCTCCCTCTGTTTTGGCGTGTTTTGTTTTTAATCACAGCAAAATCTCTTTTGTTTTGGGTTCATACCAATGTGGTTAAAAAGGTCAATTCAGCCTATATCTACTTGCTGGTTACAGTTTTTTTTTTTTTTAATTGATTTTAACATGTGTATTGCGAAACTGCCACTGACCAGGACAGATGGAAAGGCACTACAAAGCAAATATCTGGGCACCGGTAAGCCTCAGGCAGTGCTGGGAGCCGCAGTCATCCAGACACTGCTCCAGACAGGGCAATTCACTGAGCTGGGTGCCACAAGAGTAATCTGAATAAAAACGAATGATCCTGCCATCAAGGCGAATATTTTCTTATGTGCTGTTTGTTCAGCCTACTGCCTGTTCAAAATGGTCTAATCGATTTAGATGTTTGCAAACTTGTAATAACTTGTATTAACACTGAATGTGGATTTCATGTTTCTTTACTTGCAGAACGAGAAGGACCAGAAATTTGTTTCGTACATTTGGATTGACATGGTGAGTTCTCTCTGAGGAAGAAAACATTTTTGACTGATGTGAAATTTGTATAATCATTTTTTTATTTTTTGAAGTGTAACAGTTTAGATTATTGCGCAATTTACAGTGCAGTACATTGTGTACATATATGTGTATATGTATGTATGTATGTATGTATGTATGTATGTATGTATGTATGAAATATGTATTACTTTGCGCGTGTGTGTGTATTTATTTTTTTATTTAACCAGGAAAAGTTCAAATTCATTGAGATTAAAAATACACCATATCTCTGGACTACTTTATAGTTCACTGTTATGCAAAGCATAACCAAATCAAAATGTTTCTGTTTTCCTCTGTAGATGTGGCACGATGAGCACATTTCTTGGAATCCTATGGATTTCTGTGATATTGAGAACATTACAATCCCTTCTAAACAATTGTGGACACCAGATCTAGCCATTGAAGAGATGTAAGTCTGAATGTATGTACGCTGATGCTCACAAATATAAACTGCCTGGCCATAAAGAAGTCGCCACCTGGATTTAACTAAGTACTTTCAGTGTACTTTACATGAAGTTATAGTGTTTAATATATTTAGTGATACACTATAAAAATTCAGCTTAAAGGACACATGTGTGTTTGTTCTCATTCAGGACAGAGAAAGACAAGGCCTCTGCAAGTCCTTATGTAATTGTTTTCAGTGATGGTCGAATCTGGCTTAGGAATGACATGATGGTGGTCAGCACCTGCAAGATGAATGTTTACAAATTCCCCTTTGACAATCAGAGCTGCGACCTCTCCTTCAAGTCTGGCATGTTCACCAGTGAGTCATTCAGCTATTTCATTTAAAAGTTTAATACAATTCCTATTAGTTGATCATGTTTTCTTGTGTCTTAAATGACGTTGAGTCTGGCTGAACACATATATACATTCCTGATTTATTATCCTGCAAGGATACAGTTATTTATTTTTTTTTATCTCTCACTTCAGACAAGGAAATGCAGTTTGTTCCATGGGATAACTCTTCACGGAGCACTAATTGGACTCTGTCGATGATTCGTTCCCAGTCTGAGTGGCTGTTCATCAATACAAACATCACCAACAAAACTGTCAACAATTTTGGACTCAACCAGAGCATGATGGTTTTCACTGTAAGTATTTATGGATATAGACAAACAGAGACTTTAGAGAGACAAACTTTATTTGAATCGACCACCTGACCCTTCACAGATTCACATGAAGAGGCGCTCTGTCCTCTACGTTGTCAACTTCATGCTGCCCATCCTGTTCTTCTTGGGTCTGGACTTGGCCTCCTTCCTGATCTCAGACAGCGGTGGAGAGAAGCTGGGCTTCAAGGTCACTGTGCTACTTGCTGTCACTGTGATGCAACTTATTCTGAATGAAATCCTGCCTTCTTCTTCAGACAGGATTCCACTTATAGGTAAAGTAGCTCAGAGTCACTGCACTTCACATGAGCCGGCACAGCACACGTTAAATCAATGTATAGTTATTTGTCCACCCTAACGATGATGTTCTCCCCTTTAGCGAACTACATTGTTGGGATTTTTGGTTTGATGATGCTCAGCCTCACAGAGACGATTGTGGTGATGTATCTGTTGGAGAAAGACTCCAAAGAAAACGAGCTAAATGGAGACCAAAGCCTGAGTGAGGACTGTGGGGACAAACGAGGCAAAGTCAGCCTTGATAACTGTTTCAGGGGTGAGATTTACAACAACTTATATGGAAGTTTGAATGATATTCAGGGTCTCAGAACTAGTTTAAAACATTCAAAAATAAACTAAAAGTATCAACAAAATGTGAAGAAGGAAAATAAGAAGAAGTTTTAACATTACATGTTTGTTCAAAGCTGCTCCTCATCAGTGTTTTCCTCCAGTGCCCTGAGTCTGAAAACCTCCTTCCAGCGGTCTAAAGCTCCTGTGCTAGCATCGTAAACACCAACAGTCCCTCTGAGCTCCCAGTCTGGGCAGAGTCAGCTAAGAACCACTAGCTGCACAGCTAACTCAGCTAACTAGCTAAGGGCAGCTCCATTTAGCTGCAGTTATCAGTTACTCTAGCGATATACTGTCCCCTAATTGTCTTAAGTATGATTTCCACAGATGGTCAGTTCTCACGTTGTGCACCTTTGTGTTACTTTATGGTTTCTCTGAAACAGCAATATGTAAAATATCGGTACAGATGAGGTAACTGTGTTATTTTAAATATACACTTACCATCTTTTGTGTCTAATTCATCATTTCAGGTATTAATACATGGATTCACTCTGCCTGTGTCTGTGATGTGTCTGCTGGTAAAACACCACCTGAAGTGCTGCCATTGCCCCAAGAGGTCAGGATAAAGTTTTACTTTTTAATATTTTACACAAATTGACTACCTTATCCTGCTGAAATATTGTGGCTGTGTTATTAGGCCAACATTTTGAACATCAACATTACTTTCAGAGGAAGTGCCCCAGGAAATGTATTTGAGGATATAAAAACCTAAAACTAATTCAAAGCTTTGTGGCACATGCTCATTAAAAAGACATTGAAGAAAAGCTGAATTATATGAAAAGTTAATGAGTATGACTTGATAACCTTGATAGCAGTTAATAATAGCAGTATTATCATGTTGTTGTTTTTTTTTTTTTAACCACAGTTATTAAATCACTTTTTCAGGGAAGCAGCAGCCAGCTGATGGAGGAGTCCAATGACTCCAAGTTGGGGGAGTTGGTGAAACCACCGTCTCTGCTCCTCAACAGCAAGAAGGAAGAAGCGAAGCCTGCTGGCTACTGGAGGAGAGTGTGTAAAAGAATCAACACAGTTTTCTTCATTTTCTATATCATAGCTGCCAGTGTGTTTTTAGTCTATATGGCTGTCTGTTGGAATGCAGACTAGTGCTAAAAAATGGCATGCCAACAAGATGTTGGTTTTACTCTGAACCCACAGGGGATTATCAAAACAAAATGTCTTCAGATGAGTAACAATGTGTCACCCTGCAGCTCAAGATGTAGCTGTTGTGATTATAAAGTCTCTGCCCCAGTCTTTGGTGTCTGAACTTCATCACTAACCAAACATGTTCCGCTCACTCCAGCCAGTCTAAGTACACATCCCTCAAAATTTGCACACAAGTTGTAGACTGATGTCTTTGCTATGTAGTAATCATAATCATCTTGTACAAGGAATCCACCAATACAAATATTAAATAAAAAAATGTAGCTTGCAGGTGTAAACAAAATTGCATGTTGACCTACTTAAATATATGGGCAATCTTTATCCACCAAAAAGCATGTTAAAATATATAACATTTCAAGTAAATAAAATTAAAAGTTAATAAGGTCATGATATGCTTAGTGTATGTTCATACTTTTATTTGGGGGGGTCCTAGTAGAAGAGAAAAAACATTTTTATCATATGGTGCTTTGCAGCAGAATCCCTTTTCCCACTGTGTCTTGAATGCTTTGTTTTAGCTACTGAGTGACACATCTCGCCTGTTTAATCTTTGTAAGAGCTGCAGGAGCACATTAGTTAACGGGCAGATGCAGCCAATCAGAGGCAGAGAAGAGCAGGTCAGCAAGGTAGTGTGATCTTAAGTAACACCACTACAGCAGTCGCAACCGTATGTCTGCTAACTGACTGGAGGATGGTATTACATAGTGACACACGCAAGTTACAGAAGTAAAGGCTCGACTCTAAACCAGGCGTTCCAGGCAGTGCAGGAGAAGTTCTTTTGGAGAGAGTAACTCCCTTTGGTGTGGACTTAGGGCTTTTTCACTCTCCAGATCTTTTGCAGACATGCACAAAAATGCTACCCAACAAAATAAAGGAAAGGCAAAAACCTAAAAAGCATAATAGGGCCTCTATGACCTCTTAGCAAAAGCACTCATGACTGTCTTTTCACCTACAGTATAAATCAAGCCTCCTAGTTTTTGAAACAGGTTACAAGGTTGTAGTCTATGAGTCAGGCTTGATACCAGGTGATGCACTAGAGTAATGTATAATATGAGAAGAAAAAATGACTTTGGCATGTAAAAAATGTTCATCTGTCCCTTCAACAATCCTGAAATCAACCTAGTCTATTCTGAAAATATCTTTACAAGTTTTTGTATATGTATTTAACAATATCATTATGTATTTCAGTGCTGTTCACATTTGCATTTTATATTTACATAAAAGTCCTAATATGTGATTTCTATACTGGCTCTGATGAGATGTATGAGACTCTTTTTAATCTCTGAATGAACAATAAAGATTTCAAGACACATTTGCACTTCATGTATAATTTGTGTGTGTGTGTGTGTGTGTGTGTGTGTGTGTGTGTGTGTGTGTGTGTGTGTGTGTGTGTGTGTGTGTGTGTGTGTGTGTGTGTGTGTGTGTCTCAAATATTTCTGCAGATCAGGGTCAGACTGACCTGTGACCTGTGCGCAGGTCACTGCAGAGCCCACCCCCACGACTCACCTTAAGAAACAAGTGGTTATATACCTGCAGCGGCGCGAGCTGGACCAGGATTTTGCTGGCGGTTAGGTCCCATTGTCAGGTTGGGGTTTTAGGGAAAACTATGGAAGGGGAAGGTGGACCCAAACGCAGTTACACACAGGAGGCAAAGATAACGATGAACAAAAAGCGAGCTTTAATATAGCAAAAGCCGAATGCAAGAAAAAACCAAGGCATACAAAATGGGACAAAAAGCAAAGTAACAACTGAAACAACCAGGCAAAGTAGCAACTTAACGGCAAGACAAAGTACAAAGAAAAAATCAAAGTTCAACTTAAACATGAAAAACTCAAGACCAAGACATACCGAACGGGACAGGAGCATGGAACAGGAAACAGAGAACAGAGAACAGAGAACAGAGAACAGAGAACAGAGAACAGAGAACAGAGAACAGAGAACAGAGAACAGAGAACAGAGAACAATGACCGGACAAGGAGTGAGGGGAACACAGAGACTAAATACACAGACACTAATGACATGACGAGGAACAGGTGAGGAGAGAGGAGGAAGGAAGCCAGGTGTGATAATGAAGGGGAGGAGCACAGAGGAACAGATCAGGAGGGAACAAGACAACAGACAGAGGGAGCCAGAGGGGAGAACACAGGAGAACTTAAAGGACACATGAGGGCATGGAAAAATCAGAACATGAGACACAAGACAAGGAAAAACCAGAACACAGAACACAACAAGACATAGAAAAAAGGACATGAATTAAGACCAAAAACCAGATACAAGGACAAAACAAACAGGAGTCATGACACCCGTTCTGTCGATCTAAATGGACTGTTGTGGATTACTGCGACTGAACGACTTTGTACCAAGTCTGTTCCGGTCTGAGGAGATCCGGATATGCAAGAACAACAAACAGAATCTGTAGATGTTCCTGTGGATGCTCCTGTGTAGCTAGCTGCTACCCGACACACTCTTGATGTAGGCTATCGATAAAGTATGAAATTACCCTGGGAAAAGTTGGTGGGGCTAACAACCGATGGCGCACCTGCAATGTGTGGAGGAAAAATGTGTTCGGTTGGACTAGTTATGCGAAAATTTTAAATCTCAAAAACAAATTCATGATAGCCTAGAACAGGTTTGAATCATATGCTTAAAGGTTGGTTTTCATTTTCATGTTTTAGTGTGATGTGAATATAATGTAATTTATTGTAGTCTGACCTGCTGAGTCCACACACAACACAGTTGAGGAGACAGACACAGCTTATGGAGTCAACCGAGTTAGAAATAAATAAATAAATAAATAAAACCCTTAAGCAGTCAATTATTATAACTCAGTGAAATCTAAAGAAATAGACATGATAAATATTATCTCAAATAGGATCCATAAATTCAGATAGAAATAAAAAAGGAGCTTATTATAAGTCCAGAACTTGGATGAAAATCATCATGTAAGTTTTCTTCAATATTAAAGTTATCTATTGATCTATTGATCTATTCAGTGCAGTCATGGGTGTACAGGGTTACAACAGGCAGCCCATAGGCCACATGCCAAAAAAACACAAAACAAAACAAAACACAGTGCTCGGGTTCCAGTGCCAAGTTAAAATATATAAATAATATCTTACTAAAAAAAAAAAAAAAAAAAAAAAAAAACATATAATTTTGTATAAATCTAAGCAAATCAGTAGAAAATTAAACATCCAGACTAAGACTAAAGACTAAAGTTTCAAGTCATAGCCCATAGCTCAAGTGCAACAGCATCAAGTGCAACCTTATAAAGTGCCATAAAGGGAATGGACATAATAACCATGCAGCGGTCAAGGTTGCGGCATTATTGAGCTGTTTACCAGCCTGAAAGCATTGGGGAAGCTGTTTTTCATTCTGGTGGTTCTCCACCGGATGCTGAGCAGCCTCCTGTCTGAGGGGAGGGGGCAAAACAGTCCATGTGCGGGGTGGGTGGGGTCTCGCATGATGCAGGTAGCTCTGTCAGTGCATCGGCTGATGTAGATGTTTGAGAGGGGTGGAAAGCTGCAACCCGTGATCTTTTGTGCAGCCTTTACTACCCTCTGCTGTGCCTCCTTCTCTGCCTCGGTGCAGCTGCAGTACCAGACTGTGATGCAGGAGGTCAGTACACTCTCCACCACATATCTGCAGAAGGAGCTGAAGATGTTTGAGTTCAGCCCCGCCCCCTTCAACTTCCTCAGGAAAAACATGCGCTGATGAGCCTATTTTGACAAGGCTCATAGTGTTTTCACGCCAGGTGAGGGTGTTGGAACACCAAGGTACTTAATGCTGGGGACCACCTCCACAGCTGTGCCGCTGATATGAAGAGGAGGGGGAGTGGCAGTGCTGTTCTTCCAGAAGTCCACTAATATCTCGTTTGTTTTGTTGCAGTTGAGAGTGTGGTTGTTCTCCCTGCACCACAGTCCCAATCCATCCACCTCCTGCCTGTATGCTGACTCATCTCTGTTGGCGATAAGCCCCACCACAGCTGTATCATCTGTGAACTTCACTATGAGGTTACTGTCACAGACTGCTCTGCAGTCATGAATGAGCAGCGTGTAGAGCAGAGGGCTGAGGACGAAGCCCTGGGGAGAGGCAGTGTTGAGGATGATGGTGGAGGATATGGTGTTGTTAATCCTTCCAGACTGGGGTCTATTTGTCAGGAAGTCCAAAACCCAGTTGCAGAGTGATGGGGCAAGTCCAAGAGTTGACAGTTTATTCACCATTGTCTGCCGTATGATGGTGTTGAGGGCAGAGGTGAAATCTAAGAACAGCAGCCTCACATGGGAGTTCTTCTTCTCCAGGTGTGAGATGGATGAGTGTATTACGGTAGCGATGGCGTCAGCTGCGGAGCAGTTTGGCCTGTAGGCACACTGATGGGAGTCACTTGTCATGTTGATGGACTTTTTAATGCACACCATAATCAGCCTCTCAAAACATTTTGTCACAATAGGGGTGAGAGTGACTGGACGATAGTCACTGAGACAAGACACTGTGGAGGCCTTTGGCACAGGGACAATGGAGGATGTCTTGAGGCATGTTGGAATGGTGGCCTGTGACAGTAAAATATTAAAAATGTCTGCTGTGACTGATGAGAGCTGGTGTGCACAATACCTGTGGACCCTGTCTGGAACTCCTTCAGAGCCTGACTTCCCTGTTGTTTAAATCTCTTACCACAAAAACCACAACCAAATGGTTTCCCCCCTGTTTGGACCATCACGTGTAACTTCAGACTTCCCCGATGTGTACATTTTTTACCACAAGTTTCGCAACAAAATGGTTTTTCACCTGTGTGGACTTTACTGTGTTTCTTAAGATGTGCTGTCCGATTAAATCTTTTCCCACGTATCACAACGTGTCTCCTGAGTGGACTCGCATGTGTCTCTCAAAAGTAATCTTAAGGCTAAATCTTGTCCCACTATCATCACAACTAAATGGTTTCTCTCCTGTGTGACAATATGGATCGAGGTTCCTTGCAGGTTCAGATCCTCCACAGTCGTCTCCATCAGTTTCTGGTGTTGTCTGCATTGTTGAGCTGCTGGCTGAAGGCTCTGCCTCCCTGTTGTCATCAGTTTGGCGTCAATGAAGTTGTGAAGACTGAGGTTTCTGTTCATCCCAACTCTTTGTAGTGACAGCAGTGAATGGGGACCTGATGAAACTGCTCTCCATCCTGACTGGTCCAGAGTTCCTCCTGTTCCTCTTATGTGTTGTGGCTGATGGTCCTTCTGGTCCAAGCTGGGGCTCCTCTTCTTTAAGCACCAACTGCTGTTGGACATCTGCCAGGAACAGACAATAAAAACAACTATGATGTAAGACATATTCATCCGAATAGCTCACAGACGAACACACTCTCCTTTAACTTTTTTATGTTTATGACAAAAGTAGATGACATTTTAATTATGACAAACTGCACCTTTCTAATCTTTTAAATTGTCTTGAAATTGTCCTGCATCTGGGTCTTTAAACACATACACTATCATTTATGTTGCTTCGAATTGACATACAGCATCCTGCTGCTAGAAATATTCACTTGAGCATCCAATGTGGATCAATCCACTGCTCAAAATAAATTGCTCCATAAATTTCAGAATCAGAATCAGAAATCCTTTAACGTCCCGCAGATGGGGAAATTTGTTTGTGGCAGCAGCGTCAGAATGTTACAAGAACAGAGCAATAGCAAAACAAATTAGACAAAATAATTAAAAAGGAAAGAAAATAGAATTGACGTATATACATGTTTTCTATGGAAGCTAATCTGTACCATAATTCAAATTAAAATGGATTAACAGAAATGCTTTTCATTTTCAAAATATAGCTGCATTTTGTTGGCAATTTACACAGCTATGACTTTGAAATGAAAAAAACCTTTCTGCTAATGCATATTAATTTTCGAATTTGACGTTTCAAATTGAATTTTGGTAACTATTTACTGAAAAACTTACTTGAAAATTAGATCTTAACCATCCTTTTCTTTTTCATTTTAATTAAGTAACAAAATAAGCAGTCTTGAAGAAGAAAATGAAAATGCAATTTGGATGATTTATTACTCATACACTCAATACAGCTGTATTCTGAAAATGAAAAAGCATGTCTTTTTATTCATTTTAATTTGAATTATGGTATAGATTCGCTTCTATAGCAAATATGTATATATGTCAATTCTATTTTTTATTTGGACTTACTAATAATACTACTAATAGTTTTTAAGTCTGTTAGTGTTTTAGCGGCTAGCATTTGATAGAAACAACATTGGCCAGATGTTGATTTATTCAAAAGTATTGATAATAATTATGAATTCATGACGGTTGGAACCAGTGTGCTTGATGCGAGGAGGCGAAGAACAGTAATAACAGATGGACTAAGACATTTCTGAGTGGCCAGTCGCTACTGTTAAAAACCGTCTTGGTTGGAAAATTCACTCACACAGCAGAAAACTCGGCCATTAAATCTTTTCCGCATACCGCATTCCGAAGTGCACTCTGGAGTACAGCTACATGTGGTTAGAAATCACTTCCTAGATTAAGGAGATAAAACAAGAAAAAAAAACAAGGATTGGTCATATAGTTTGCCCAACCCTCTTCCAGTGTTGGATTATATTTCAGCGCAGAGTGGACAGCGATGCACATTTGCTGTATAAACCTCTCAATGACTGGATTCTTGCTGGTCCTGCACTCATGATTCCTGCCAGCTTCTTCTTTCTGCTCTTCTTCACAGGTGAGGTTTCTCTCGTCCTCACAGCTCTGGATAATTCACAAAACTCACTATGAACAGCTTTATTTTTAGATTCAAGGCTGTTGATTTTAGATACCATTAGGGATGAAATGTAAAATGGGCTTTCATTATTATCATCATCATCTTCTAACCATGTATCCACTCAGTTTCCATTTGGCACGGTCGCTAAAACTAATGTAGTCAAATACAAGAGTGCTGTAATAAATCCAGCCCTCATGAATCTTAGGATGCTCAGTTTTGGAGAATATTGTAGTTCATGTCTGTATGGTTGGTGTTTCTAATATTTTGCCTTCCGATCAAGACATGGTGGACACAATATTAGAAATGCTTCTCTTTATTATTTTAATTCTTTTTAATTTTAGCTTTCATTCTTTGTCTTCTTGTTCTGTCTTGTGTTTTGAATTCATGCCCTTTTTGTGTCTCCTCTGTCTTTTCAGTGTCTCCTCCATGTTGTTTCCCTCTGTGCTTTCCCCTCTGTGTTTCCCCTCCCTCACCTGTCCTCTTCCCTCCCCACTCTCTTCACCTGTTCCTGATCCTCTCGTTCGCGTCTGTGAATTTAGTCTAGTTCTCCCTGCACTCCTTGCCTTGTCAGTTTGTTTTGTGATATCCTCCTCAAAGTAAGTTGTGTTTCCTCCTGTGTCCTGTATGGTATGTTTATTATTTTAGCTTCTGGTTCTATGTTGATTTGAACCTGCTTGTCTGATGCACTTTGTTTTGCTGTTTTATTTACTACTTTGTTTTTGGTCCACGGATGCATTTTTGTTTGTTGTCCTGGTTTTTGTATATCTCAGCTTTTTTGTTTTTCAGTTAAAACAACAAATGAACTGCTGTTAGATTGTAGAAAGAGCTCATCTCCATGTTATTCAAATGAAGGGTTTGCAAAAATAAGTACAGACACCTCTGAACAACAGTTAGATAAGAATATAACACCAGTCACCAGTCACTGGGGGAAAAAAAGGAAAAGCTTAACATCAATATATTTGCAGATTGACACAGAAACACGTTGCTGTTGAGTATCAAGTGCACAATAATGCCTATAACAAGCTTGAATTAACAGACCTGTTAGAGTTAGTACGATTGGATTTAGGTCAAAGGATATCAGATTAATGTACTATGAACTGACAAATCCCACTTTAAACCAGTTCAGTGAACCACAGTATTTAAGAGCCCAAATGCAACATTGTTTTTTATGCTTTTCTGGACTGGATTTAAAATTGAAAGGTGTTTTGGGGGGTGAAATGTTACAACAGTCTTCTTCTCCCTTATTATGCAACACTGTGGCAACATGGAGTTAAAGTTTTACTCATTTCTTTCCAGCTTCTCTCAGATCAACATTTCTGTTATGCTTAGAGGAGCTGGAGGATTTGATGGGCCCTCCTGACTCCTAATCTAAAAGCATTTGTGGGATGAATCCTGGTGAAAGGCCACGTAGTGCCTCATGAACTAATAAACTAAAGCAGCCTCGGTTTACATCATGTATAATGATAAGAGAACTTCTGTTAAAAGCTTTTCTTGATGGCTTGAAGTGAATTTGGTTTCAGACACAGGGTGCTGCTGACCATGATATTATCAACATGCACATTATATAATCACATATCAGAGATGGATCTTCTGTGTGACCACAACCATAAAACCGCATATATATCATCATCATCATCATCATCATCATCATCATCATCATCATCACCACGGAACAAAAGAAAGACAAACACACAGAAACTGCCAATACTGACAGGAATGCCAAGCAATATTCACCATGTCCATCTTTGTTAAATGGGCTAGCTAGCATGCTAACATTTGAAACATTTTCATATAAACACATAAACCAAAGTACTAGATTAATTAACAGAGAGTGGAAGTCACACCCTTTCAGTGGACCCCATGGGACATTATTTCAGGCAAAATATGTACATTTCCCCAGAAAACAAAACCTGAAATGGACAAAGCATTGCACAAATCAAAATGACAGATGACCAAAAATGCAGAGAGCCAACTAATGGTGTCCCTCAAGAAATACAACCAACTGAGCATGGGAACTGCAACCCCCTTATATAATCTCCCAGCTGACTGATTGCAGCCAGCTGTGGGAGAAACATTACAGGTGCACCCAATAGCTTCTGATTACCTGTGACCTACATCTTGAGAGATCCCTGTTCACATCAGGACCTTGGGGAATCTCTGATCTGTCCATAACAGGTAGTGATTGGAGAGAGATATAAATATTTTCCATCTTCCTTGAATTGTGCCATGAATCACACATGTGATGTCTGTCAGTGAACCACATCATCTCACTCAACACGCTAACATACGACGTTCGGAGGCGGTAGATGTACATAACAACTCTAACTAGCTGAGATGATGATAGTCAAACATGTTGAAGGAGCTCAGAAATTCAAATGGCATCATAATTCCTGATTCGTTGGTGTTTGTGTCTCTTTGTTTCTGCTGCAGATGTTCAGACGTCTGATGAACGTAACTGCAGTTATCTGGATGTTTTACAGTACTTGAACTTAACCAAAAACAAAGAGAAGTTCACCATGATCCGGCCTGTTAAAAACTACAAAGAGCCAACAATTGTAACACTGGATTTGCTACTCTATGCTATTCTAGACGTGGTAAGTGGTTGCTTATAATAACTTTATTATAGGTTATATTGGTTTAATTTCTCTCTTGTCCAGTGACGTAACAGGTTATCAAAGTCCTGTTCACAAGTCAGCCATGAAATCAGGAAATGAAACATTTTACCTGAGGTGTCAGCTGCCTGGCGCTGATTGTACTCAGC
Source organism: Sparidentex hasta (assembly GCA_030272975.1). Classification (NCBI taxonomy): domain Eukaryota; kingdom Metazoa; phylum Chordata; class Actinopteri; order Spariformes; family Sparidae; genus Sparidentex; species Sparidentex hasta. The sequence goes on from JARJLU010010383.1 coordinate 27,808, forward strand.
CCCTAATATTCCCGGAGACCAGATTTTGTCATAATTATAAAAGTAGGACCCAAACATAAAACACTCAAGGCAGACAGGTAGAAAACAAAAGCAAGCGTTAATAGGCGGGCCAAAAAGCAGGAGCAAACCAAGAAAGCATAGGGAAGACTTGCAAGAACACAAGGAACACTACAAACACATTCAATATATGGGATAGATGTGACACAGAGTAAGTGGACAACACATGCTTAAATACAAACTGAAGTAATGAGGGGATATGTGCAGGCTGAGACACACTAGGAACAGGCTGATGTGACACGTGAGGCGTATCGGAACGATCAGACTAGGCAGGGGCACAGGAACACAGGAGGGAAACACAACACTGGGAGCACAGGTGAGAATGAAGCAGAAAAGAAAGGAGAGACAACATAAAACAGGATATCACAAAAAATAAAACAGAAAATCAACTAAGAGAGCCAACAGCCCAACCCATGACAGATATTCTTTTAAAAGCATGGTTGCCATCAGACACTGAAAGCTGATCCAAATCCAGTTTAAGAATGCAGAATAGTTGATTTAAAAACAAACAAACAAACAAACGTAGATATAGGCTACTTGGTGGAGGTTTGTGCCCTGAGTGCTTTTTTGGTTTGATTTGTGTAACTGAAGTTCTGTTGATTACTCATGTTGGTGATTCTGGTCTGTCTGTTTAAAACTGTGTCAGTTAAACGTCTTCTTTGCTCTTAGAGAGAGAAGGACCAGCAATTGATTCCTTACATTTGGATTGATTTGGTGAGTTGTGTCTGAAAGAATGAGGCCATGAATACATTTTCACTCTCACTCACTTGGAAAACTCAGAGTGAATTTGTATTAAAAAGCATTTCTTTCCTTGTTTTTATCCACAGTGGTGGAAAAATGAATTCCTTTCTTGGGATCCTAATGATTTCTGCAACATTACCAGAATATCTCTCCCCAATGAACTGTTGTGGAAGCCGGACATAACTATTGAGGAGATGTAAGTTTGAATGTGTGTGCGTGTTCTGACACATACAACTGTAACCTGTTACTCGTCAT